>JAPWTK010000068.1:0-45000 GCA_029963805.1 Aromia moschata
AAATACCTGATAAAGAAGTATCTCCGATAACAGAAGCAAGAAAAAGAGGAATATAATCTTTTCTCACTTCACAGACAGCCTCTTAGAATTTAATATGAACCACCACCAATTGTAAGAAAACTGCAATAGTCTAACAAGAGATGAAATAATATGGGTCATAAGCTAGTTAAAAACTACGAGTAGTATTATATCTTTGAAACATCTTGAAATTACTTTTTCGTCTCTTGTTTTTTTGAAAATCGCAGGTTTTTAAAGTACCGGCTCAAAGTTAGTTAATGAATTACAAACCGACGAAATATTTATTACAACCGAGTAAAATTTTAAAAACAATTTAAGTTTAAAGCATTTTCCATTGGAGACAAATTTGTTTAAGTTAATCTATTTATGGATCCAGTTTAAAATTACCCCAACAATCAGCGACAAACATGTAATCGTGAGGCGGTAGTAATCTCATTAAATCAACAGAGGTGGACACTTAGTTTTCGAACACCGAAATGGCTATAAACCAACGGGGGAAATCAATTAAAAATATATCACAAATATTTATACCATTTATCTTTATCAGTCGTAAATCTGACGAATCCTTACAGGCAGTAAAGACCTCGTGTTATTATTACGTTACTGATAGATATAAATTACAAAGTCAATACAAACCGAAGCTCGGAATTGAGAAAAATGTTACGCCAAATTCAATGCGTATATAACGAGATATCCCAAAAAAAAAAGTAATCAAAGTTGGCCGAACAAAAAAAAAAAGTATTTCTGTTCTATCTTAAATTTGTAACCTTATTTAATTGTCAAAGCTGTTAAATTATATGACAGTCATTATTAATTTTACAATTGTAACAGTCACCTGTCAAAATAAAAAATTTAAAAAAAATCAAAAGTTTGACGTTTCGATTTGAGCTTCGACATGACCGCTTTTTCCATGTCTCTCACTCATAGCTAGATTTGCCGACGTTTTTTTTTTTCGATTTTTTGACGACAGATTTCTCTATACAATGTGAACCATTAAGAACCGAACATCCTTGTAACGTTTTATTTATTACCCAATTTGAAAAATTTTAGGTACGAAAAGGGTACAAAAATCAGGTGTTTTGGTTCTTAATGGACCACACTGTATATAGGGTTTGTCCGGAAAGTAATGTCAGTGAGCTTTGAAAAATGGTTTTTATTGGTTCTATGTGTACAAATCTTTAGAAACTTTCAAAATACATTCCTCCTGCGTCCACACATCGGTTCCAGCGGGTCTTCCTCGCATCAAAAGCCGCACGGTAGTCGTTTTCCGGAATCGCCTTTAAAGCGTCGGTGCAAGCCTTCTGAATGTTTTTCACCGACCCAAAATGCTGTCCTTTCATTGGGGTTTTGAGGTTTAGGGGGGGAGGGGCACATCGGGGCTGTAGGGAGGCTGGGGAACAACGGTGATGCCTGCCTTGACGAGGGAATCGGCCACGAGGAAGCAGGTGTGCGAAGGCGCATTGTCGTGGTGAAGCGTCCAGGATTTTGAGATGTCTGGGCGGACGCAATTCACCCTGCGTTTCAGCCGCTTCAGCACCTCAACGTAAAACTTTCCGGTTACGGTTGTCCCCTGCGGAACGAACTCATGATAGACCAAACCTCGGACAATCAGCATTGTCTTGATCTTTGACCTGGACATCCTGGCCTTCTTGGGGCGAGGGGAGTTCGACGTGTGCCATTCCGCACTTTGCCTCTTCGTCTCCGGATTGTATTCAAAGACCCAACTTTCGTCCCCGGTAATGACGTCATCAAGGAAAGCGGGGTTGTCTTCGCAGGTGTCCAAAAGTTCTTGGCAGGTTTCGACGCGCCTCGCTTTTTGATCGTCCGTTAGCACTTTTGGTACGAGCTTCGCGCGCACTTTCCTCATTCCTAAAGACTCCGACACAATTTCGTGAACAATGGTTTTCGTAATGTCTAATGTTTCCGGAAATTAAACGGACACTTAGACGACGGTCAGTGTTCAACAAGTCACGCACACGTTTCACATTGTCGTCGGAACTGGAGGTTGATGGCCGTCCAGCGCGGTTCTCGTCGTTGACATCTTCCCGACCTTCTGCGAAGGCCTTGTGCCACCGGAAAATTTGCCTGTCCGAAAGACAATCGACGCCGAAAGCCTTCTTCAACATTGGAATGATTTCCGCAGCACTCTTCTCCAGTTTCACACAAAACTTGATCGCCATCCATTGCTCAAGCGAACGTTGCATTTTTCTTGCACCGGGTCACTGTAAAGACTCTCAAAGAACGAGTGATGCGACCGCTACAACGACCGGTAGCCAACTGACGATTGTTGGATCTTGTTGCCAGATCCCCCCAACACAATCCCAGCACGTAAAGCGCGGGCTGGCGCGTACAGTCTCGGGAAAAAAAATTCACTGACATTACTTTCCGGACAAACCCTGTATACATGTGCATGTAACTAGAAGTGGACGTTTTATTATATTCGTTTCATAAAAGTGTTCATGACAAAAGTCACTTTGCGAAACTAATTAGGGTATGATGTCTGCCGCACACAACACATGTTTTTGGGCGATTTATAGCACCTTGTAGAATTCCAGATATAAATGAAATTTCACCAAAAGGTACATTTGTATGTATATCGAGGTGTGACAATGTAATGCCAAGGGCGACAAGACAACAAAATAAATGCGTTAAAAAAAAACTATTGTTTTCCATTGTCTAAAAACTGAAAATTGCAACACACTTCTCTGCAGCAAACTCGAAATTTCACTTAAATTTTACTTTTGTCTATTGCTGTGCAAATGGCTCCCATGATTTAACTTATACAGGGTATTTTCGAAAGTGAGGATATCCTTGTAACTAAGATGGTAAAACTAATCGGCTGGCAAATCAACGACCTCAATAATAAACCTTTTTAATAAGAGAAAAATAAATAAATATGATTGTAAAATGATCCGAGGCCGGTCCTGTTCGTGTCCGCGTTACCTGGGAACCACAGAGCCAACATGAGCGTGGTATATGCAAGAGAGCGAAACTTATTAGTAGAAAATTAAACGGATGTAAACAGATATCAACGAGCAAATGTTTAATACTTTGTCGATCGGGGCAGGGCCGGCCTTTGTAATTTTATGTTGTGGGGGGGACGGTAAGATTTTAGAGATCTATTTAGTACATATGTATATATTTTTGTGACCATTTGTGTAACTACAGAGAACAGTATTTTAAACAAAATATTATAAAATGTAACTTTTAGCGATTGAACAGAAACCGGTTTAAAAAATAATACCTTTTTCAGCAGATTTATTAAAAAGTAAAGCATACTTACATCTACATATGTAAAAAGTGACAGCAGAAATTTATGGCTTACCTGAAACAGAACAAAATATTGGTTGATAATTTTATTATTAAATAACTATTTATTATAAAAATTAATTTAATATGAAATAATAACAAAATTAGTATAAAAAATATTATTTATTAAATATTGAAAACTATTGAAGATTGTGCCAGTTGAAAATGTAATATAAAAATCATCCATTTCGAAAATTAACTCCACAATAAATGTTTACAGATGATGTATTTTATGAACCATATATTTCACTTAATCAAGTTTTATATACGTTTTGAACGCAAATAAAATTTAACGTCGACTATTAATCAATAATATTTTCCTATCTATTTTCCAGGAAAGATGGGTACACTGTCGTTGGCAGTGAAAACAGAAATATTGGCATTTAACAGTTTATAAAAGACCGGGAAACCGTAAACAAACATATAGCTTTCAATAAAGCATATAGAGGCGCGATATACCCACACTATTTCGCAAACAAACCTGTTGGTCTTAGGGTTGATAGAACCGCCCTATAAAATAAAATCTACTTGGGTAAATAAGATCACAGGATAAAAAAAAATGCAAAGGATTCAAAACACAAAGCCAAAAAAAAAAAGAAAAACTAAGTCTAGTCCCTCAAACCCAATATTTACTTTGAAATAACGGATCTTTCTTGTTAACTCGATCCAGTTATGAAAATTTTCGATTACTTTTTAGAAAGTGCGCTTTGCAATTCAGCAAATGACGTTTTTGGTGAAGGTATCAATAAAGAATATTTGCTATGGAGATGTTAAAATAAAAATATTAATAGCCATTTAAAAATGACATATGGTACGGTAATAATTTTATTGCCTCTATAAAATCGAGATATTTGGACTATTAATAACGGTGCATTATAATACGAACAATAATAGTTTACTCGTGTGATATAGTTGACTACCCAAATGACTAAACACCTATTTTAATTTTACACCGCAAGTCGACTTCCTAGAAGTTAAATTGATTCAGAAGAAGCTAAAATTATTAATAACCTCTTATTGTTCGTATAATCCTGTAAACAAAAAATAATTTATTATAAAAATATATAACACCTTTGGTAAATGCAATACATAAGACGAAAACATTTTGATAAAACTTCCAATTTTTTGCTGTTGATTTTTTTCCCAATATGAATCATCTGGCAGATGGAAAAATATGAACAAAATTAATATCCAACCATTAATCTGTATTACTGATGTACATTTAATTAGATGTGTAAATAAGGATTACTGACGCACCTTTATTTGAGATCAGGTCATATTCTTAGACAGAGTATTTATAAATAATGCATATAATTACGTATTTGCAATAATGTATTGCGTAATGTGTAATATGCGATTTGCTAATGTGGCATGTTAGTTACTACCCTTCGTATTTTGAACGATTGATAAAACAAAAAAACTTGAAACTGTAAAAAACTGCCAATAATAAAACGTCATGGTGTGAACCATACTAAATTGTTGGTTTTACTCATTCAAATAAAGTAGATTAAAGGAAAGAGCAAGAATCGTTCTGATTTCTTTACCTACAATGCACCAATAGTAGCTTTGCCCTTGACCGCATTAGACAAAACCTGAAATTGTGCTCATTTCCTTTGCAGCTGTGAACACTTCGAGAACTACAGGGTTTGTCCGGAAAGTAATGTCAGTGAGCTTTGAAAAATGGTTTTTATTGGTTCTATGTTGTGTGGTGCAAGCCTTCTGAATGTTTTTCACCGACCCAAAATGCTGTCCTTTCATTGGGGTTTTGAGGCGCGGAAACAGAAAAAAGTCTGGGGGGGCCACATCGATGATGATGCCTGCCTTGACGAGGTAATCGGCCACGAGGAAGCAGGTGTGCGAAGGCGCATTGTCGTGGTGAAGCTTTCAGGATTTTGAGATGTCTGGGCGGACGCGATTCACCCTGCTTTTCAGCCGCTTCAGCACCTCGACGTAAAACTTTCCGGTTACGGTCGTCCCCTGAGGAACGAACTCATGATGAACCAATCCCCGGCAATCAAAAAAGACAATCAGCATTGTCTTGATCATTGACCTGGACATCCTGGCCTTCTTGGGGCGAGGGGAGTTCGACGTGTGCCATTCCGCACTTTGCCTCTTCGTCTCCGGATCGTATTCAAGGACCCAACTTTCGTCCCCGGTAATGACGACATCAAGGAAAGCGGGGTTGTCTTCGCAGGTGTCCAAAAGTTCTTGGCAGGTTTCGACGCGCCTCGCTTTTTACTCGTCCGTTAGCACTTTTGGCACGAGCTTCGCGCACACCATCCTCATTCCTAAAGACTCCGACACAACTTCGGGAACAATGGTTTTCCTAATGTCTAATGTTTCGGAAATTAAACGGACACTTAGACGACGGTCAGTGTTCAACAAGTCACGCACACGTTTCATATTGTCGTCGGAACTGGAGGTTGATAGCCGTCTAGCGCGGTTCTCGTCGTTGACATCTTCCCGACCTTCTGCGAAGGCCTTGTGCCACCGGAAAATTTGCCTGTCCGAAAGATAATCGACGCCGAAAGCCTTCTTCAACATTGGAATGGTTTCCGCAGCACTCTTCTCCAGTTTCACACAAAACTTGATCGCCATCCGTTGCCCAAGCGAACGTTGCATTTTTTCTTGCACCGGGTCACTGTAAGGACTCTCAAAGAACGAGTGCTACAACGACCGGTAGCCAACTGACGCTTGTTGGATCTTGTTGCCAGATCCCCCCACCACAATCCCAGCACGTAAAGCGCGGGCTGGCGCGTACAGTCTCGGGAAAAAAATTCACTGACATTACTTTCGGGACAAACCCTGTATAACCTGCTATTGTTCGTTTGTGGGTTCCTCGTATGTATATATCTTGGGTATGGTCGTACTACCTCGTACTACGTTCGTTGTGCGCATTTTGCGGGCAAACCTATTTTAGGTGTACTGTACATAGTATTTTCTGTACTTGGTTTACGTAATTCGTTGGACTCTTCGTATCTTTTTGACACATTTTAATCTTATGTATAACATATTATTTATGAAAATTACAACCAAATAATATATGTAGCTTGTGGTGCAGATTTTATAGGATTTGAAATTATCACGGCTTTAAATATTAAAAGAATATTACTTTAGAATAACAAATGCGTATTTTCCTTCCAATATCAGCATGCACCGAGCAATTTTCACCAAGTTACATCAGTTCGACATTGAAAAATATGCAATTTTTTCAACATAACATGGCGCAAGGATTCGTAGTAATAACTTTGCGAAGGCAAAGCTTCTATTTTTACCCATACTAATACGTATTTATGAAGACTTGTATTAATTGAAAAAATAAATACACCTGACAACTTTATTGTTTCGCAATTCAGATTTACAATAAATGCGCCATTTGTTTTGTCGATCTGGTATGCGGATTTACTTTGTTTTCCGTCTGGCGGATTACCAAGAAGGCGCAGAAGTGTTATAGACTAAAAAATCGAATTGTTAAAACAACCGCTTTATCGAAAGCTTTTTTGAACTCCTTCTCAACCAAATAGCGAACAGTGTTTCCTTTTTATTCGTGGTAATTCAAGAAGTCTGGCCTCTCTTTATGACACAAAAGGAAATGTTATTCTTGTCGTAAACCTGATAAAAGACAACTTATCCGATCACTATGGCCAGTTTTTAATATATCGTAATTCGTTCTTGTGATCAAACAGAATATCCATTAGGGCAGATATCACGTTTTATAGGCGTTATAGACGCGTCATTACACGCCATCTACGTTAACTTTCAATATAACGCAAAATAAACAAGAAACAAACGATAAAACTTTATATGCGTTCATCATAAACGGTTCTTTAATTAATGTACAGCGTGAAAAATAAGTTATTAAAAAAGTTTTCAAAATTTTCGGATGTAAAACCAATATTCGTCATCAAAACTATTAACTAACTAAACTAAACAGAACATTTGAAAAGTTCTGCTTGATTTAGCAACAGAACTCAGGGTCCTAAAAGCTCACATTTCTATCAAAATTCTTAAAGATCCAGGGTCTACCAGGGTCTACCAGAGTATACCAACTGAACACAATTATATAACTACACTCGAACCCCTCTTAAGTCGCCAAATCCGTGCATCATCTTCTCGCTTAAGTCGCATAACCTCAACTGTTTCGTGTTTTTAGTTGCAAAAAAAATATTTAGAGATTTACCAGAGAATATATGGTGGTGTATTATTCTCGTGATATACCACAGCACTTGTTATAATGAAAAATGAGCCAGCTGAACGAGAAAATCAACGTAAGTATACCCAGTCGTGCGTGACAAAGTTCAATTTTCCACTTGAATGAATATTTTAAATATTTTTAAAAGACACCTAACCTATTTTAAAGGTTAGGTGTCTATATTTAATGTTACACAATAATTTTTTTCAATAAAAATTGTACATATTCATGCGAGAATCCAATTTCCAAACGTATTTCTAAAACTTTTACAGGCGGCGATTAAGAGGGAACGTTCCGTGACATAATAGGGAAAACCGTGGTGAAATAAGAGGGAATGTGAATTAAGCGAAGGTGACTTAAGAGGGGTTCGAATGTATTTTAAAAAAATCAGACATCAATTAATACAACTAAGAGTAATAAAAAGTTAAAGATTATAAGTTAGGGAGTAGTAGAGAAATCAACCTACGGTAATATCTTCTACAATGTCGTTTCTAAAACAAGTAATGAGAAGAGGGTCCAGAATTGATCCTTGTGGAACTCTTATGTGACACTGTGTGTTAAAATTACAATCCAACCTACTTAAGTTACGTCAGTAACTTCTACAATGTCGTCTATAAATAAAGTAATGAAGAGAGGGCCCAGAATTGATCTTTGTGGAGCTCCTATATGAAACTGTGTGTTAAAAATACAATCCAACCTACCTAATTTACGTTAGTAACTTCTACAATATCGTTTATAAATAAAGTAAAGAGGGAAGGGCCCAGAATTGATCCTTGTGGAACTCCTATGTGAAACTGTGCATTAAAATTACGATAGAATTGCTTGAAGTAAACTTTGACCGTACAGTGTTATATTCTGCTCCATATGATGTAATAGGCAGCCATTTTACATGGCCACTTGGCTCGTTATCGTTTAATGAACCGTGAATGTCGCATCGCGAAAGTGGCCCTATATTTCCCTATACATATACGCGGATGGAAATAACTTCCTCCGGTGCTCCTCATTAATCTATTTAAATCCGGGGAAAGGTCACGTGGCGACATTATACCACCTCGTTGCCCTAATTTATCGTCCCGAAAGACTCGCTAATTGGATTAGGAAGCGAAGAGCAAATATGTGTTCTCTGTGTATATTTCTGTAATTTACCTTTCGTCACACGCGTAAACATGTTTATATTATTAATTATTTCAAGTTGCAAATTAGAACATTCCATTCATACCGTATGTTTGTTCAATAACTCGTTGTATACCTTTTAAAAGCTGGCCCTACAAAATTGATTAATCTGAGCTTTCATTTTACTCAACTTTTTTTAGGCTTCAGCAAATAATAAGCTGGTTACAACTTGATTCCAGCCATCAGAAACCTTTTCCATCTGGTATCGCACAAAACTACTTTTCTTTTTGCACGAGTATGTATATTTTTGTTAAATATGGAGTTGTAAAACTAATAATTACTTTCCTGCAAAATTGAAATTAAAGAAATGTAACAAAAACATTATGGAATCATTATATTTATATGAATTATTAAATAGAGTATATTAATTCAGCCCATTGTCAGTTACTATTGACATATTCTACTGCAACTGACATTCTTTATAACCTCCATGAGTTATCACATCAAAATATAAGTTGTTCAATTCAAATAAGTAAAAAAAAAATATATATTGTCCAAAAAATAAATAAATAAATGGACACATTTGAAATATAGAAGCTATATTTCAAATAAGGTATTTTTTTTCATTGTTTTTATATTTTTTTATGTAGGTATTTAATGCAATATGAAGCTAAACTTAATTTATGCATTGCTGATATACTGTGTTTGTAATTATATTTATTATTACATGAAATTTTCCTTACAGCTATAAAAATGCTGTTAATTTCTTTACACATCAATTCAGGGTACGAATACTTTTGCAAGTAACTGTACATACATAATATATACATGACTTATGTACTCTTCTAAGTTATGAATGACATGCAGGCATAATATGTATATGAACAACAAACTCTTGTCATATAATAGCGTGTACCTGGCACCTATAGTTCAAGGTTGACATGAAACCAAGAGAATTAGATAAAATGATGCCACAAGGAAATGACGAAGCAGAAAGGAAACAGTCTCTCAACTCGACAAAATACGAGACGTACGCTAAATGATCAGTCGCAGCATGGAATACCTGCTGATCGTTGAATTACAAATATCTACAGCTCTTGTAAAGCACATCAATTAAAGAGTTATTAAGTAACCGGGAATCATCCAATAAATAGCGACATGTTGATATAGTCTATTCATAAATTTAGAATTGATGTGCTACCAACACGATATAGAGAAGTTCAGAAAAATGTTTAAAACTTCTGAAATAAATCTGCTTTTTTCCACAAGTTATACGAGCAATATAAAATCGACAGAGCTCGGATAAAATGAAACACGGAGCTGCTTTCCAATATTGCCGCTCCATTCTCCAATCCTGGATATGTGCTAGCTATTAGGAATCAATGACACGTCAAATAAATTTAGTCCGTTCTCGCAGAGCAGTCCATCTAACGATTGTCAGCCGTGATATACAGAGCGACCAAAATATATCTCAAATAATAATCAATTATCGCTTAGAAGCTTCGTCTTGCTGAAAATGTTCTTGCAATTCATCCTCCTACAACATTTCTTCCCTTAAAGTATTTGGCCAACAATCCTTTTTTTAAATACGACTGTTTAAATTTAAATTACATTCTGCAGGTGCAATGGAATTTTAATATAAAAAATGAGGCTTCTTTGAACTTCCAAGTCTCTGAGAGTTAACACAACCTGAAAATGGAACCAAGCCTCATCAGTAAAAAAAATACAGTATCATCTATGGAACTAACAGAAATGTGTCGTCTGCTCCAAGAATATAATGGCGAATTGCTAAACATGTTGATGGAGGCATAAATATATCTGGGACGTTCCATGTCAACTGGGACACCGTTCTCTCCAAAAGTAGAAGCAAGGAAAAAATACGTGTAAGGTCTCAAAATGTTCATATACTCAAGAGCTTTCGAATAAACGATGGCCATTTTTGGGAAAATTGCGAAATTCAAAATGGCGGCCATAAAATGGAGACTATAATTAGAAATTTAAAAAAAAATAGTTCAGTACCTAGCTTAAAATCATCCATACATGGAAAATACCCCGATCTAATAGTAAACTTTATGATTTTGGATATGCTGAATCCGAATTTTATATTCTTAAAGTCCAAAAGTGGTAGGAGTATTAGTATCAGCCATTTTTGACCGTTTTTTTGGTTTTTAGACCATATCTCTCTGGAAAAAGGATTTTTTGTCTAGAAGTAGCTACTTTTATGTTTTTTGACGTACTGACTTTGTGTTATTGGATTATGAAGTCTAAAAAAATTAGGGCAATTAAAACGGGCCATTTTTTGATAATTTTTTATCACCTAGGAAATTAATTAGGCAGT
Source organism: Aromia moschata (assembly GCA_029963805.1). Classification (NCBI taxonomy): domain Eukaryota; kingdom Metazoa; phylum Arthropoda; class Insecta; order Coleoptera; family Cerambycidae; genus Aromia; species Aromia moschata. The sequence continues at coordinate 10,971 of JAPWTK010000068.1, forward strand.
TTTAAATTACTAGGGTTCCAATTAATTAGGCAATTAGGCAATTAAAACCAGATATGTCAGGTTTACAGTTGGTAGGTTTGGTGCTAATCACCTTAGGCTATGTTAGGTTTAAGGTTGATAGGTTTTGGTCTTGATGCCAAAAAATGTAAAAAAATTGTCAAAAAATGGCCAGTTCTTACGACACAAATCTATACTTTGGGAATAATCGAAATTATGATGTCAAAACACATAAAAGTAGCTATGTACTTCTAGAAAAAAATCCTTTTTCCAGAGATATTAGGTCTAAAAAACAAAAAAATGGTCAAAAATGGCTGTTACTAATACTCCTACCACTATTGGACTTTAAGAATATGAAATTCGTTTTACTGGTCGACTAAAATGTCAAAGTGAACAACTGGTTCTAAGAAATCTTTTCTGAAGTCTTCGTATGAACTTCTCACTGAATCTACCAAGTTTGCACTGCTTTTACTTTGTTTTGCAAGTGTTTGCACTTATAAAATAAATTTTTGATACGGACGTTTTCGTTTTTCGGTAAAATCAGGGTCCATCTTGCTGAAAAAGCCTTTCGAAAACGTTGAGGCCTGTCACTTGGAGACCCTAAAAAAAATGATAGTTTAACACAGACAAAAATGTTTTCCCATACGTTGTTGACTTTTTGTCGCTCCCTGTAAGATGTCCGGAACCAATAATCCCAGCTGACAGCTGACACACTAACCCACGCCGCGTTAATAGGCATTATTTTTAGTCGTCATTTAAAGAGCGTGACGCAAACTGCGAAGCCGCAGGATACAATTTAAGTAATTCGATAATTTCCTGAAAGGCGCACCCCTAACAGTAACGATTGAGGGCCATTTTTTCGAGAGGCAATTTTTCAGGATTGCCAATTTTTCAGTAGTCCCTATCGCTCCGCTTATACAGGTTAGTGATAACCAAATTGTTCATTCCGTTTAACCCTTTTATGTAATGTGATGACTGAAAAGTTTAATGCGTCGATTTCAGGATAAGGGAAAAGATTTGTTTTGATTTCGTTCGACATATTATTTTTGCACCTGATATCTGAAACATTCGTAACAACTGTTAGAACAGGCACCATATCGTCTACAAATTGGTGAACATATGTTAAAAATAATATCGGCCCCAATATGGATCCTTGAGGGACGCCCATGTTACGAACTGGGTCTTAAGCGCTGGCATTTGTTTCATTCTTCAAAATATCGTCTGTAATGCATCCTTTCTGAATTCTGCAATTTTAGAACGATCTCTATCCGGTACTTTACCATAAAACTATAATTCACAGGCAAACATAATTCATATTAGTGCAAGTATAGGTCGTTTACAAACATTAAAAATGATATCGGTCCTAATATGGATTCCTGGGGAATACCCAAACTGCAAGCTACGGGGCGTGTAAATTAAGTAATAAGACTGATTTTAAAAAAAAATTATTCGAATAGAATTACAATTCAGTATTGTCTCCTTCAAAATAACTCCCTTGGGAAGCCACACAGCACTGGAGACGGTTCTTCCATTCCTCATAGCAGTGCTGGAACTCATATACTGGAATAGCATTCAGCTATACAGGTCGGTTACAGAGGTCTGAATGTATTCTATAGTCTCAAAATGACGTCCCTTGAGGCGATTTTTCAATCTCGGGAAAAGAAAAAAGGTCACAAAGATCAAGTCAGGCGAATAAGGAGACTAAGGAGCCACAGGAATGTTTTTACTGGCTAAAAACTCGTTTACTGAAATGGCTGTGTGACAAGGCACATTGTCGTGATGCAACATCCAGTTGTTCTTGATGTTTGGTCTCACACGCATGACCCTTTTTCGAAGTTTTTCAAGGACTTCTCTGTAAAAGTGTTGATTTGCTGTTTGACCTGGAGACACAAACTCTTTGTGGACAATTCCCCGGCTATCAAAAGAGCAAATCAGCATGCATTTGATCTTCGACTTGCTCATTCTTGAATTTTTGGGTCTTGGAGAGCTTGAAGAGTGTCATTCCATGCTTTGGAGCTTGGTTTCCGGGTCGTACTCGAACACCCTAGTCTCATCACCAATAAGGACACATTCTATAAAATAGGGATCATTTTCAATCGATTCCAAAAAGTCAAGACACCGTTCTCTCCTGATGTCCTGTTGTTCCTGCGACAGTTTTTTGAAACCATTTTTGCGCTGATTTTTCTCATCCCCAATTCGTTAGTCAAAATTTGATGAACAGTGGTGTGAATCCAATTTAACTCTTCCCCAAACATTCTTGATTGGGGAAGATGAAGGTCTTCCGCTGTGTGGTTTATCTTCAATCGACTCTCTTCCTTCTGACAATGCCTGAAACCACCGAAAAACCTGGGCTCCCGAAAAAACACTGTCTCCGTAGGCGTGTAGAAGTTTTTCAAAAGCATTCGTTGCGCTGAAGACCCGTGAGACCCGTGTCCTGTGTCCAAGTCTGAGACCCCCAAATCTTGAGACCCGTGTCCAAGTCTGAAGCAAAATCTGATAGCACACCGTTGCTCAAAATTAATATCACTCATTTTTAAAAAGGACTAGAAAAAAAAGTCCCGTCTCCGCAGTGTTGATAGATCGGGTGCTACGTTGACAGTCTCATTACTTAAATTACACACCTCGTATATATTAAAAGTAAGCAACTGATTTATAGGCTGATCATGATTGGTGAGGAGACTTCTCCAAACACAAGATATAAGCACGTAAATAAAATTTGCACAGACACTCCGATCGCGGGCACGAGCGACCCGAATAATTCCCGGCATACCTCATATTTTTGGCGGCTTTATTTATTACATAGGGCGTTCGGATTCCTTCGGCCGTCGCTTTGATTCCCATCTACTTCTTTTTCTGTGCCAATTCCTTTCGGTGGAATTTCGGACATCGAAAATACGCATAAATCGACAAGCAGCCGAGCGCCACGGGGACAATATTAATTTCTGTGTTGACTCGGGTCTATAAGCAAGCTCATAAGTAACGCCGGCGAAGATGGGTCACTTTTAGACTTGCTGGTGACAATTTAATATCCGTCGTTATTTACTTACGTCTTAGTTATTTGTCAGCGGAGCGGAATGCCTTAGAAGCGGCAACACGTGGGTGCGGATGCGACGATTCTCAGTTCTGCGTTAAAAATTGGATAATAAAAATTGATAAATAAATTAAGACTAAAGTTGACTGGTAATTTTGTACATTTTTTGGCCACAGGTATCGCAAAAATCCAATACAATCAAATGCTACATCGGTACCATGCCATTAGGCTCATTGTTATTGTACGTCTGGACATGCCTTTAAATTGCGTCCTGTCTGGACGTGCCTTAAGAATAAGTGGGTCTATGAAATTAAATGGGAAACGTCAAAATATATTTCAAATATAAACAGAATTCGTGTGTGTAATGAATGATATTTTATTAGATTATTTCACGAAAACAATACAAATCTTTCAAATGTCTATATTTGAGGCATTTAAAATAATAATTCTTTAAAAAATGATTATATTAAAGCGCGTTCCTTTGCTTTGATCAATTAGTTTTTCGCAAGTATGGATTGAAAAATAATATAATTATTTTATTGAAAAATTATTAACTTATTTTATAGATTGACTCCTGAAAAATGGATGGAAGAAGAAATTGACGGGGAGATGGGAAAAGCATGTAAGGCGGAATATAAATAGATCAAAGGTGAACGGCACGGGAAAGTGCTACATGTACACTTTGGCCGTCATGGGTGCTACAAAAATTATTTTATCACAAAAATGGATATGGGTATTTTGTTGCCTGTGTAGACGTAGGTACCATAAGAGTAAAGAGGAATCCCACTCTTCTACAGTGCACCAACAGTAGTTTTGCCCTTAGTCGCAGCATACAAAACCTGAAATTCCGCTCGTTTCTTTTGTACCGCCTCGAGAAGTTACAGTTACAGTACTTTTATTATTTGTTTGTGGGCATCTCATATATTTCTTGGGTCTGGTCGTTCTACAATTCTTTTATTAATAAAATATTTGGAATCAATTAATTTTTTATGTTATTCTAACAGTAATGGTAACAAATACCTTTCCCTGCATTGATTAACAAGTTTTTGCAGGTACAGATTTTTGGCAAGTGAAATAGTTAACCACGGCAAACAAGATCTCTCTCTAGATGAAGTCATTTCTTCGACGCAAAAAGCAATATCGCCTGGTCACTATGTGAATCGACGAGGAGATAGCCTGTCACTGGTAATGTTCCCTTAATTAAGCCGTCAGGAAAAATCAAACAGCACGCTCTAAAAAATAGTTTATTTATAACCAGAACTCGTGTCTCTAGCACCGGTCTTAGTTTACTGCAAAACTTAAGGCGATAAAGATTTTAATGTGTGTTCTTTCAAAACAGAAAGCAACAGGCGCAAAGCAAAACGAATGCAAAAAAAAAAACGGATCATCAACTTTTAATATTATTTTTCGGTTATTTTTAAAGTGGGTACCGGTGGCAATGTTCTCTGATTTCCCATTCATCAGAAGCAATCTTAAAAGATATACATAGATACATTCGAAAATTCATGTTAGACATGGAATTAATGAAATATGTACAGGGTGAGCAAAATTGCGTGTAACTATAATAGATAGAAAAATCTAATACCTAAGACTCAAGCTCCTTTTTCGAGTGATTTACAAGGTGAAAATTCAAATTTGATATCTCTTTTTGTTTTAGAATCATAGCTCTAAACTCTTTTGTTGGAAAATTCCCCATATCCTCGTAGCTCGTTTATAAATACAGATATTAAAAAACTATTTGAATTCTCTTACGGCACTTTTTGAGTACCTTGAGTCCAATAATAATTTCAGAAATGAATTTCGACTTACGTACGAGTGGTTTGCTCGGTTTAAAAATGGCGATCTGTCGATTGATGACAAACCTCGTTCTGGACGTCCATCAACTGCCCGAAACGACGATAATGTTGAAAAAAACTCGAGAGCTTGTGCTCACAAACCGTCGACAGACAATTGATCAATTGTCAGAGATTAGTGGGTTATCTTGGAGCTCGGTTCAAGTTTGTTCCTCAGGCTCTGACTGACAGTCAAAAAGAATGTCGAGTTGAAACATGTGTTTTGAAACATCAGCTTGAAACTGATCCAGATTTTCTGTCAAAGGTCATTACTGGTGATGAGTGTCATGGTGTTATGGTTACGACCCAGAAACAAAGCAACAGTCAAGCCAATGGAAAAAGCCATTGTCACCCCGTCCAAAAAAATGTCGTCAAGTCAAATCAAACATCAAAATAATGCTGATATGCTTTTTTTATTCCAAAGGCGTAGTTCATTCAGAGTTTGTTCCCCCAGGTCAGACCGTCAATCAAACCTTTTATTTGGAAGTTTTAAGAAGATTGCGCAACAGTGTTCGTCAAAAAAGACCCGATTTGTGGCAGACAGGAGACTGGTTCTTCCACCACGACAATGCACCTGCACACACAGCCATCTCTGTTCGTCAGTTTTTGACTAAAAATGGCATGGTTCCGCTGCCCCACGCACTTTACTCGCCTGACCTGGCTCCGTGCGACTTTTTCTTATTTCCACGCATGAAAAGGGGCATGAAAGGACACCGATTTGACAACATTGAAGAGGTCAAGAAAAAAACCAGGGAAGAGCTGTCAGCCATTTCTACTTTCAAGATGACTACAAAAAATGTTTCGAACAGTGGAAGCACCGGTGGGACAAATGTATTAGTTGTAATGGAGAGTATGTTGAAGGGGATAAGGTTGTTTTGTAAAAATTTTGAAGATATATAGCTTTTAAAAAATAATTCCGGTTATTTTTGGGTACCCCCTCGTATATGTAAGATATGCGCGTTTCCAATTTTTTTTCCGGCAGATGAAAGACGCAAATTGGGGGAGTCATAAAATAGGTCCTGTTCCTCCCTTCCTCCTACTACCGTTCTGGTCTTTCGACCGGTGATACTTTATTTTCTAATCCCTTTGAAAATAGATTTTAACGCGATGGTCACGTAATAGTTTACCCGCTCGGCCGTTGTAAACTCCCATGCAATCTGTTTAACGTCGGTCGGCCGAAGCGTAGAGAATGCGTCACGTAATATAAACCCCGAAATAATCGCGGGCAACTGGATCCATTATTTATAAGTAATTAATGGTATAAACGAGTGGTCCCCTACCACTCAGGTATGTGACATTTAAATCATACCCGCTCCCATTAATCCACAATAAATTATTCCGCAAACTATCTAGAAGCTTAATTTTGATGCATCACTGCGCCGCGAGTATAACATAAACTTTCCAGTGGCGGCCCGTCGGGTAAGTCAAGGAGGAAAAAAGCACCTAAAAAAATCAGTTCTGGCTGAAAAATAAAGTTTTTTTTTTTGAAAAATAAATTTTTGAGCCAGGGACTTGCGGTTCGAAAATTCCGGTAGCCTATAGGGTTGTTTTTAATTCCCCGAAGTCGCTACACTGTGACTTAAACGGTTCGCCGTCCACACCCCAAAAACCAACCCTATGTCGAAATTTTAATTCGCAAGATTTTGACGCCAACTTCAATGTCCTATAAGATAGGCTAAGAAGGACGCTGTCGAGTAAAAATCATATTCTGGCACACATTACGACCTCCCTAACAAGTCCTGAGCATTTGGTCGCTGCCTCACCGTTTCAACCCATTTCCAGCCCCTGTGGTTCATCCCTCTGCAGTTATGCTGGGTTTAACATGCTCTGACCACTGGTTGGCGGCTTCATTGATCCAAATGCGGCTAAAATCAATTAGTCTGGAGTGTCACAAACAATTTTCACCCGCAGATCATTCAAACTTCCCTCCAGACCATCGCAACACATACCCCCCCATCCACCCCTTCTAGTTCCACCACTGTTAGATGCTACGTGGGCATCTAAAAGTGTTAATTAGTGTGTAAAATTTTGACGAGCAGTTTAATTCAACGAGCCATTCAAAAAAAGTCATCAAATCTGGCTGTGGTTTGATGACTTTTTGTGAGAGAGATAGAAATAATAAAATGTCGAAGCTCGCAGCGAAACAAAGCGTTCTAGCCAAACTCTTGAAATAGCTGTCGCAATTGTAAAATAAATAATGTATTCCATTTATACTAAAGAACAAAGGTGTGTTTCGCTTGCAATTTATTTTAGAAAAGGCAGTAGAATCAATGGCAATTGGATACATTCGATGAGAGCTGCATATGACGACTTCAGGGAAGTTTTTCCAAATGCAGTTACTTATTCATTTATACCATTTTAGCCGATCAGTAAAACTTTTCCTAAATTTGTACCGGCGAACTGGAAGCGTCAATCGGAGACAAGGAAGTAGCACACCCAGAGTAAGGACAGAAGAAAACGTTGAAATGATTTAAGCAAGTGATACGGGACAATCCAAGAACATCAATTAGCCATCTGAGCCAACAAGTGAATCTGCCCTATACAACGTATCGACAAATTTTGAAAAGTGCTTTGGAGCTCCATCTACATCGTCTGCAATCCGCACATGAAATTCTCAGAGCGGACGAACCTCAAGGCTACAGTTCTGCCAATGGTTCATTAACCATTTTAGCAATAACGACAATATTCTTCGAAAAAGTTTTTTTTTACTGACGAGGCTTGGTTTCATGTTTCGGGCTATGTTAACTCTCATAATATGAAACTTTGGAGTGTAGACAACCCTCGGATTTATATTGAAACTCTAGTACATTTGTAAAAATTAGGCAGCTATGAGCAGAAGGATTATTGGACCTATTTTTTTTAACAGAACACTGAATGCAGAGAGGTATCGTTTAGAAATCTTAACACATTCTATACACATGTTGCATGATGACGAATTGTAAGAAGGATATACGAGGTGTGTAAATTAAGTAATGAGACTGGCAACGTAGCGCCCGATCTAGCAACACAGCAAGACGGGACTTGGAAGAGCGGTAGGTTAACATATAATGCACCTTCAGTACAAGTTTGAACTTGTTAGCGTCATTTGTTTGTTCTTCGTGACTGTTTTCGTAAACCGATTTTTTCTAGTCTCTTTTAAAAATGAGTGACATTAATTTTGAGCAACGGTGTGCTATCAGATTTTACTTCAGACTTGGACACAGCGCAACGGATACTTTTGCAAAACTTCAACACGCTTAAGGAGAGAGTGTTTTTCAAGAGCCCAGGTTTTTCGGTGATTTAAGGAGACATTCTCAGAAGGAAGAGAGTCGACTGAAAATGAACCACGCAGCGGAAGGCCTTCATCCTCAAGAACCGATGAAAAAGTCGATAGAACAAGGGACCTTATGCGTTCAGATCGTGGGGTGACGACAAGAATGATCGGGGAAGAGTTCATCAAAATCCGATCACTGTTCCAAAAAAACCTTTCACAGGAACAAAAGGATATCCGGAGAGAAAGGTGTCTTGACTTTTTGGAAGCGATTGAAAATAATCCCCATTTTATGGAACGTGTATTATTGGTGATGAGACTTGGGTGTTTGAGTACGACCCGGAAACCAAGCGCCAAAGCATAGAATGGCACACTCCAACCTCTCCAAGATCCAAAAAAGCAAGAATGAGCAAGTCGAAGATCACATGCATGCTGATTTGCTTTTTTGATTGCCAGGGAATTGTCCACAAGGAGTTTTTGCCTCCAGGCCAAACAGTAAATCAATACTTTTACAGAGAGATTCTTGAAAAATTTCGAAAAAGGGCCATGCGTGTTAGGCCAAACGTCAAGAACAACTGGATGTTGCATCACGACAATGCGCCTTGTCACAAAACCATTTCAGTAAACGAGTTTTTAGCCAGTAAAAATATTCCTGTGGCTCCTCAGCCTCTTCATTAGCCTGACTTGAGTCTTTGTAACTTTTTTCTCTTCCCGAAATTGAAAAATCATCTCAAGGGACGTCATTTGGGAACCATAGACAACATTCAATCTGTGAGTTGTAATTCTTTTCAAATAAAAAGTTTTAAAAAAATCACTCTTTACTTAATTTACACACCCCGTATTTAACAAGATGTATTACCATAAATGTAGTTTACTTTACGGATTAGTAAACTTTTGCTGTGCCTATCTGAACTTATGAGAGCCGCCACTGCATCGTACATCTTCACTTACGTCATAATTACATAAGCGAATTTAGATCAACACATTAGAAGTTTAGTTTCGTACCTAGGTTACGAAATTTAAATTAAAAGCATTAAGAGCAGGCGTATATCCCAATTTTCTTAAAAGTTCAATTTGGAACGTCGCATAGTTCAGATTTATCACCACTTATAATGAAGTTAACACAAAACCAACTGCCTATACCTATATAGTTAAAAAAATGAGAAAACGTTTCCCCATTTTCATGGTACCCTCCATATATTTAACAGATACCAAAAAAAATCTTTATTTTTTATAATCGTACTTGTTGATTCATATTTTATTCTTTTACATTATAACTTTTTAATAAACACATTATATGTATATATCAGCAAATATTTAAATTACAACTGCACATTAATTAACGGAAGTTAAATAACTGCTAAACTTGCAATTAGAACCAACCGAACCAATTCGTTTGCCTGATGTATATGCAACCAGTAAAACACGGCGTAGTGAATAGAGTTGCCGCTACTAAGGCGCAATATTAACGCAATTTTTAACGAAGCGTATTTCAAAATCAATAAATGTGATTATTGCGTGCCATTCGAATGAACATTATTAGAACAAAATCCATTAAACAGTTTAGATGACGTACTTTCACTCACACAATGTATATTTGGGCCGTTTACTAATACATATTAATAGGTATTTGCCACATTTTATATAATAATTATTTCATGTGCGACCAAATTTGGTAAATCTACCCCTATTTTTTTACACAGATTTTTCGCAGATATTGCCGTCTATTTTACCCCGGTCTAAACCATGAATCTTCCCGAGTCATGAATCAATGTTTTGTGTAGATATGTAAATATTTGTGCATATTCATTCGCCCTCGTTATCAACCTATTATTCTTTTAATCTTTAACAGTCAAAAGATCATCTTATAGGAATTTTAGTTATTTTGACGTCATTTTTCGGAGAATACCAGATTTGGTATCAACGATATTTTTTTCCAATTAATAGAGATGAGTAATATTCGTACTTTGAGTAGTCATTAAATGAAATATTTTTGAGATCGTGATTCTAATGTTAAGAGACTGACTGTTGCACCGCAAATTACTCATAATTTTATAACTTTTTACTTTTACAATTATTGTATGTTTATCATAGATATGTTATCCATTGTCGTATCCGAATTACTGAAAATACGTGGCAAAATACGGAGACCAGGTTATATAAAAAAAAAAAATAATTCTTATCACGGATTATACCACAATGATGATAATTCGTTATTTTAGGAATCGTTTGGTATTTCCGTGAAAACCTATTTTGTTTCGTCTACCACTAAGTGAGAATAAAGAACAGTTTTATTGTGACAATACTGAGTGTTAAACGATGGGATTAAAAACAATTGACTTACATACTGAATTGATAAGACTGTTTCATAAATCCTTTATCGTATTTTCTACTGGAAGAAAATTAGTACCCATGCAACCAGTTCTACAGAAGTGGATACATATGTTGTTGCATACCAAACATCGACGAACAACTAAAATGGACTTTCAAACTCTCCAACCATCATTTTCAAATTACTTCCTGGACCTTCGTTTTTAAATATATTAGTTTCATTAATAACAACATTATTGATTATTGAGGTATATATTTTTCCTCTAAAACGAAATAACGAAAAATCCTCGGTTACAATGGTCTGCTTTACATCCCATCATCCAGTACAAATACGATACAATTTGGAGTGTTACCCCGAGATACTTATCAGATGAGACACGCTTTTTTTATCGATTAGGTATCATAAAGATTATTATTACGCAAACATAAATAATTTTGCAGTGCAACCTTTACAAGCGCTTTTCGTTTTTTTTATATATTGAATTTCATTGATAAGTTGATTGACATGTTGAAAAATAAATACATACATATGTATGTAGGATATGTGTATTATGGTGGGTTCATGCAGAAATTTTTAGTAATAAGAATAAGAATAGTAATAAGCATAAAAGTTAAACCTTCGTTTTATAATGACCCAGTTCATGCAGCAAATCCTTATTTTTAAAATTATTACTAAAAATTATGGTTACTGCATGAACTGGGTCATTATAAAACGAAGGTTTAACTTTTATGCTTATTACTATTCTTATTCTTATTACTAAAAATTTCTGCATGAACCCACCATTAGTATTGTCTTCATTTTCCCCTCCCTTTTTAAAGTAAATCTGTTTATGGAAAAATACAAAACGGAATGATTTTTTTTTTTGCTGACAGTATGTTTATGAATAAGTTACGACAAAGGTACACTTATTATACTTATTATATTATATATTATTATTTATTATTACATATATCTGTTTAATTTCCGTAGACCATTCAAGGTTTCTCTTTGCTCTAATTAAATTAGTATATTTAATTTTAAAAACTGGATACACGGAGATTCATAAATAATTTAGATTATAACTAGTCGAGAAATCAGACCTTAACCCTAACAGAACCGAATTAAAGAAAAGTAGCTAGCAGTGACTAAGGAATTAAAAATTTTCCTGAAAAAAAATAAGATCCATATTTGTGGAGTGAATATACAAATAGAAAAGTATAATAGCAAAAAAGTTAAATGAAGTATTTTATAAAAACATATAATATTATTATATAGGTATAAATATATAAAATTATTATAATGTAAAGGCTATAGCCGGGTAAGGGGTCAAATCGGCCCTTAAACTAATCGAGGTTCTGGTTTGCCAGGTCGGAAGTATAAATAAAAAGACTTTAGCTATATTTTCAGACCTCCAGGTCGTCTCTAGAAGCTCCTAACCTCAAAAGTGTGATTTTTCGTTTTTTCTCGATTCTGGGCGCAATTTTCAACCAAATGTTTTGAAAAAAAATCACAGAGCTGCATGTTTCTGTTACAAATACACTGTTTTTTTTATTTTTTTTTATTCCAAATGACGCTCAGAAAAAAATATTGAATATTTCAATCAATATTTACATTAGAACGCTCTACATTGGCTAACTTTTAAGGTCGCTTTTTTTTTGCATTTTTTTGACGCTATTTCACGTGGTGCTGCTTAAATTTAATTTTAGGTGGTGGAACATCGTGAGAAATTAAAAAAAAAACGTTTTTTAGGCAGTTTTTTGCATTTATCTGGCTTGGATTACATGTTATCGAAAAGTTACTATTTTTTTTCGGATTCAGCGGAAGAAAATACGTCAAAAACATGTGTAACAATCATAAAAAATAATTTCTGACTAATAAAATCTCTAATTGTGAAAATAAGTGTTCAGGAACCTCATCTCGGCATATAAATATTGTGTTATGTAAAAAAAACTGTAAATTTTAATTCAAAACATTCATTTCTATACATATTACTTTTATTATATATAAAGAAACATTCATCAAATGAAGAAATGTGAATGAAATCTTGAGTGTGATCGATGAATGAAATCTTCAATCGATATTTTTAACAAGTTGAGTACACTGAAAATGAACTGAAAATTTTTATTCGTCTCGTGTGAAAATATATTAATGTATCATGTTATAAACGCTCCCTTAAAAAATCAGCTCAAAAAAAAAATTTTTTAGAGGCCGCTCAAGATTTTTAAAAATTTCCAAAATCGTCAAAAAATGAGTTTTTAATTTTTTTTTCCTCATTATTTTGTAGGTTGAAAAAAATGTCGATTTAGAAAATTTGAAATCAATATTTTAATTTCTAAAGGTCACTCATAATTTTTTTTACTTTTCATAGTGTACCTAAAATCTCTAAATATAAATATTAACGAACTAATTTTTTTTTATCGAATTTGACGTACAAAAAAATAGTAATAAAACATGACACTTAAAAAAATTATAAAAATTTGATACTTAATGTGGTATTCAATTTTGTCTCGAGAAATTTCTAAATTTCGATACTAATTTGATCTTTAGAAATTTGTTTATAAAATAAAAAGTTCTTAGAATCAAACAAAGAATGCACTGAAATATGTGACTATTTGCAAAATCCAAAATATTGCTCAAAAAATTTTTGAAAAAATTCTAATGCATTCATCGAGTGATTTTAAGAATCTTTTTATTCTTGACAATTTTTTGTAAAAGTGCATCATTTTCCAATAAAAAATTCTTGAATTTTTACGCAAAAATTGTGCAGTTCGGGCGCCATTTTGAACGCATAAGGGAAAAAATCGATCTTTAAACCAGGTATACTTAAAGTTCAAACATTTATTCCACTGGTTAGTGAGGTTCCAGGTCCATTGCTGATCTGATCAAAAAAAAAATGTGCAAAAAAATTGTTTTTTTTAAACTGCGTTTTTTTCATAATTAATAATTTTTTGGGGAAATTTCATGTCATTTTCAATTTTTCTGTCGCAAATAGTATTAGTTATGATGAGGTGCTGAAGAGCGATGTGCCGGGAGTGGCGTTTTCGGCCGAAACGGGTTAATGGATTACACGCACATGTCGCTGGTGTTATAATAATAATAATAATAATAATAATAATACTCACCCTATAATTACTCCGAAGAGTAACCCTTAGTTAGGTCCCTCTCAGGGATCTGTGCGGGAAGGAGTGGCTATTATTATTATTTGCCATGGCGCACTGGGAGCGACTTAAGATTATTTCGGTAACGCTTTACAGTTCTGAGGAAACCCAGAAAACTCAGAACATTACCAAATCTAGGGCATGTGCGGTTGGATTGGCATCTATGCATCCACATCTATCCACTAGTGTATTAGTGGTTGCATATCAAGCCCTGACAGAGAAAGCGAGACAATTAAAAATCGTCGTCCCCGGCCAGGGCTCGAACAACGCGCACAGAGGTATCGCGACTGGAAAGACGGCGCTTTAACCAACTCGGCTACCCGTTATGATTTGAATTATACACGTTTTTTATTATCTGTCGTCTTGGTACAGCTTAAATGTTATTTATTATATTGTCTCGTATGCGAGAAGTCCTCGACCAGCCTGACGCGCCTCTGGAATTAACCTTAAAACGTTATTAAGTTATTGGCCAGTAAATAATTAATCGACTCCGCTTAAGCGTATTGGCCCACTTTTTTATAGAGACGTCCAATTTATGAAATTGGTCTTGAGAGATTCTAGGCGTTAATTGATAATAATATAACGTAATAATCTGTTGGTATTTATTAGTTACTAATCAATAACTGATTCACTGTGAATAACGGGGTTTCATCATGTGTTTAGTGAGTCATTTGTTTAGAAGGTGAAAACATCCCAAGGACTGGGAAAATGTTTCGTTAGTATTTGTGTTAATTAAGACATATGGAATTGAAACCCTATGTTAACTTGTATTTTTAACCATTATTTCTGTTAATAAATACATATGTAGGGTACGAAATAATACTGTGACTTGATTTTTGTACTTATTTCTAGGGTCCGGAAAGTGTGCTACAACGCACTATACAATTCTATGATAATTAAAGTATAAACCGCATGTATTTCTTGCCCGTGCAAACGTCCGCCACTGACCGTGCTTGGTAACTACCATTGGAACTCGCTCGGTGCAGGTTCGGGAGTAGAGCGCAGAGTTTAAAATAATTTTATGTGTCGTGAGTGGCTAACTAATTGTAAATGTACATACGTATTTTGCACCGTGTACGTATTTCTTTTAGAGTTCGTGTAGTCTATTTACATATTATCTGATACTGTGTGGATTTTTGCAATAATAGCACAGTCGTAACAGCACAGCCATTTATAACTGAAAGTTGATTGAAAATTACGAAGATTTTACAATAGACGGATCACATATTTTATGTATTACATATTGTGTAAAACATATTTACAGAAGACATATCAACATATCATGGGGAATATCAAAGCAAACAACAAACAACGACTAAAAGTATAGAAATCTAAATTCTACAACCATATGTACAGACCAAATCGTTCACGTTTAACGAGAAGAAAAGCAGAAAGACTGCTGGTTGTAACACAAGCGATAGGTATGTACGAGTATATTATTTACACATTTTTGCTGCTTCTTTTGTTTCTCATATGTTCTTCCGTCAATGACATGACGGATTACGAGTCCCACTCTGCACTGTAGCACACTTTCCGGACCCTACTTATTTCAGAAAAAGATTTTATTTTTTGAATCTTTGTTCAGTGATTCTAAACATTTATGTTCGATTGCTCAATACAAATTTATTCTCAATAACTATTACTTCTTTCTAGTTTCTATCATTAGGATTTTTCACATTAATTTTAATCTTGATAAGGGTACTAATAATTTTGAATAGTAAATCAGATGGGTAATGACGAAATTGCTACAATTTACCACCAACTGCGTGTGTAATGGTACTCTTACGGATTGAAATGTTACAGAATATTTTTATTTGAGTGTTATAGAATTTCCTATATGCATATTTTTATTTCAATCCGCCTCTCAATGAACGGCAGAATTTTATAAAAAAAATGATGAAATTCCTGGGGTGTGAAGCCAGGCGATCAGATTGAAAGGCAAAATCTTAACAATCATACCGAATTATCTATAGCACAAGCTGTCAAAATTTGTTTACATGTCAGCTTTATTAGAAAAAAATTGAATAAGATGGTTTGTTTTTCTCGCAGCCAATTTGAGGTCAAATTTATTTGAACGCTCGTTATATTTTTGTCTCTGTCACCACACCATATCCCTCTAAAATATTACCCTGAAACTCGTTACATTATTACTCCGTGTACGCAATCAAATTTAGCGCGGCACGGCCTAGCATTAAATTTTCGAGTCCGTCCCTGCGGTGACTCCCGAAATTCCTACGTCCAGCGGCAGGCGCTGTTGGCGCGCCGACACGTACATACGTGGTCGCGCGTCGCTGCCCCACCGGCACTCTTATTTTCTAAATAAAATAATGACACCTACCTCCAGCTATGCGGCTCGTAACCTTTCTTGCACTTGCTGCATTCTGTACAAGGCTGTCCGACGTCGGCCTCCTTGATCTGCACGCCCTGTGGACAATACCAGACGACGTTATTAAAGCGCTCTATCCCGATCCGATTCTAAATATAAACGGTGACGGACCGCATTAAAAAAATTATACGAGTTGCGATTCCTTCTAATGGAGCAATTGAGCTTTATGGCGTTGATGGGCGTCCAAATGGCAATGCGTTTCGGCAATTGATTTAAATTTAGACTGTTGTGCAATACACTCATCAAAGGTCTGTTCTCAATTATATATTTCCACGTCCACGTCAATTATATATTTCCACGGAACTATAATATTGAAAAAAAAAAATTATTGCCTAAATGCCTTTATCTAAACAACCCTTATGGGGTTATTTAAAAATTGGAATAAAAGAATAGACTTGTTGAACTGAATAGAGATGTTTACATACACAAAAGGCACGGTTGACGATGTTTTGATTCAATCCAGAATCGCAATAGTTTTTATTGCGGCCATGGGCGTAGAAAATTACCAACATTTAATGCTCTGAAACATCGAGATTTTTAGTCTGAGCGAAAGGAATCTGTCTGTCGGTCTGTATATTAACCTTTTTTGTATACACGATAATTCGATCTAAGGTCTAAGATATCATCATGAAAATTGTGTGAAAAAAATGGGTGTGCCACTGAAAACTTTGTTTTTACTTTTAATGCTAAATGCCTGTTTAATCCTAAATCCCTGAATGTACTCGATAAACAACCAGTACCAACTTGCATTTTGTTACTATAGAGACATCCAAAAAAAAACGTCATCAAAGTTGGCCAAGAAAAAAAAGACGTATTTCTATTCTTAATCGAATTTATAACCTTATTTACTTGTCAAGACTGTCACATCATATAACAGTCATTGTTTATTTTACAAATTGTGACGGTCACTTGTCAAAAGTTTGACATAACCGAAAAGCTTAGACATGACCGCTATTTCCATCTCTCTCATTCATAGCCAGAGTTGATGACGTTTTTTTTGGATGTCTCCATATATTTAATACTAGCGACCCGCCCCGGCTTCGCACGGTTTACGACATCACATTAGAAACCTCTAAAATTATCAGTGTTTCTGTACTATATTATGCATGTATTATACATATAAACCTTCCTCTTGAATCACTCTATCTATTAAAAAAACCGCATCAAAATCCGTTGCGTAGTTTTAAAGATCTAAGCATACATAGGTAGGGACAGACAGCTGGAAGCGACTTTGTTTTATACTATGTTATGATTATGATTAGTTACTGTCTTGTACTACATCATAATCATCATAACATAGTATAAAACAAAGTCGCTTCCCGCTGTCTGTCTGTCCCTATGTATGCTTAGATCTTTAAAACTACCCAACGAATTTTGATGCGGTTTTTTTTAAATAGATAGAGTGATTCAAGAGGAAGGTTTATATGTATAATACATGCATAATATAGTAGAGAAAGGCTCTAGTTTTAATATCACGTATGCAACATTTAGTATATCATAGACATCCAAAAAAAAACGTCATCAAATCTGGCTATGAACGAGAGATATAAATAGCGGTCATGTCGAAGTTTTTCAATTGTCAAACTTTTGACAAGTGACTGTCACAATTGTAAATAACACAGGCCTGCAAAAAACACTTTTTTTGAACCCTAATAGGTGATTCAGAAGGTTTTTGACATGCTGAACATAATACAGTTGCCCGATTTACCCTATCACGTTACAATTTTCAGAAAACCTAACCTAAAACTGCAAAAAGGTTTTTTTGGTCTATATTGAGGCCTCCATAACTCGGCAACGAAACGAGATTGGGTAAAATGCATCAAACGCTATATTCGTAATAATCAGCTTTCAGTCACTCAAAGATATTAAACACGTCGGCGTTAACTGTTTTATTCAACTAAATTCAGGATATTGACAAAACATAAAACATTGGTTTCAACACCCGAAACATCATGCAGTTACTGCTTTTAGTCGAATATATAGTATAGTATGCGTAATACTTATTTAATATAACATTTTTTTATTATTTTCAAGATTTTATATTAGATAAATAGTGTTTTATGTATTTTAACGTTATGTTTATTATTATTTTTATATAAAAAATTTTTTCAAAAACAAAATGATAATACTTAATGAATTAAGATGGACTATGACAGTGATGCCTAATATTACTTATGATGACCAATACATAAGAAAAGACTTGCTTCATATCAATTTTAAGGTTATGTTTTTTTCATAATTCTAACTTCATGGAGAAAAACAAGTAAAGGCATCGTGTTTAGCAGGTCAAAATCCTTTGGATTAGCCTATTTAATTTTGAATTCTTTGTACGTTTCCGGAACATACATATGTAGATTCTGGAAATTCTTGTTAAATCACTTAAATAAACTATTAATTGCGCCTTCTATAGAAATGTTTTTTTATTTTGACCATTGATATTTGTAGGTTTTGATTTACTGAATACGATAGTCGAATCCATTTTACCCAATCTCCTTTCGTTGCCGAACTATGAAGGCCTTGATATACACTATCGGACAAAAGTAAAGCAACACCTTGCTGTGTTTTGGAATTCAGTGATTCACTCTGTGACTATTGATTATGTTACTGTTATGTTGCTATACAAATAGGACATGTAAGATATTATTTTTTACAAGTTTAGTGCATTATTATCTTTTCGTGATATGGTAGTAGCTGATGGACACTATTTTTTCAAAATTGTGAACAATCTCGATACGACAAAAGTAAAGCAACACCTTAGAAATATTTTATTTCAGTTTGATATAAACATTTTAACAATACACTGATACAAGAAAATACAACTGAACCTTATATTTATTTAGTAGTTAATGGGATAGCCTCGATTGGCGATGACTTTGGCACACCTTCTGGGCAAAGACGATATTAAGTTCGTAATAACAGAAACTGGCAGATTGGACCATACTCCTTGTATGTTATCCATTAAAGCTTGTTCATTAGGATACGTTTGTGTTCTTATTCTTCTCTCGACCTCTTCCCAAAGGTTTTCTATTGGGTTGAGGTCGGGATATTGTGATGGCCAGCCTAAAACTGTAATACGATTGTCGTGAAACCAATCTCTTACCAAATGAGATGTGTGTTTCGGATCATTGTCCTGTTGAAACACGAACCGTAATGGCATATTCCATTCTGCATATAGCAGCATTACATTTTGAAGAATACACGAAAAACAACCCCAAAGAGTGACGTTTCCTTTTCCATGTTTCACTGTATGCGTAGTGTATTTTGGGTTGAATCTCTGACTCACCGGCCGTTGAGGACGCCTCATTCCATCTGAATTGAAAATATTGTATCTCGTTTCAGTTAAAAGTTATTTGCCCACAAATCCACAATAAATCGATAACACACTGTTTATTGATCAAAGTTTGACACTGTTGCTTTACTTTTGTCGCTTGTGAATAAGCGTAATTCGACAATTCTCTGTAAAACACCATGAACTGTCAAAATAAACAAAGCAAACAAAGGCCTAATAAGCGCGTCTATAACAGTAAATTATGGCAACGCGATATGCTGAGGTCTGCATGCACTGCTCGCAAATAATAAGTGTTGTTTACTGTTGCATTACTGTGGCGAAAAAAGATTTTTTTTGCAGTTTTAGGTTAGGTTTTCTGAAAATTGTGACGTGATAGGGTAAATCGGACAACAGTATTATGTTCAGCATGTCAAAAACCTTCAGAATCACCTATAAGGGGTCAAAAAAATCCTTGCAGATCTGTGTAATGACTGTTATATAAGGTGACAGCGTTGAAAATTAAATAAGGTTATAAATTCAAGATTGATGATGTTTTTTTTTTAGATGGCTCGATATTTTATTCGGAGAGACCCTGTGATCTACAGGGTGTCTTCCAACAGTCTGCATGTTCAGCTTAGGGGTTCTGGGGAATCAGAACAAAAAATAAATCCAATAAAGTGTCTAACATACATGTGGGTAAGTATCTAATTTATATCTGAAATCACAGGTACATACAATTTATTTCAATCCAATAAACTGTAGATATCTTATAATTAGAATAAACGATCAAATGGTAAGGTTTGATCTTAGTTCAAGTACCTAATTTTTAACGACCTCAGATTTTTTTGATGTGACAATAATCTAAAAAATATCTAGTATACTTATATTTATATCTCATAGACCATGGAAAATATAATCTGATAAATCTAAGACAAAAAAACCCCGCTACTACTTTTTGTATCTACTGTTACAAATATAGTATATTGAAAAAAACAACATAGATAAAATAAAACGACAATTCGCAACCGTAACTATTATTTTATTTATAATTTTCTCGAAACAATATAAAAAATTGATATCCTTCAAGATAAAAAAAAATAGTATATATTTATATGGCATCGTAAAAAAAATAGTTTAGAACTACCAGAATTTTATACCTCATTATAAGCAACTATTTAAAGTCCGCTCAACTGTAAATATTTTTTTAAAACGATGCATTTTTCATAAAGGCCGACAACGAAGCGAATTGCTCAGCAATTAGCAATTTCCTTAAAGATAAAGAGGAAGAACGGCTGGTCTTGTATGAAAAATACTACTACTGACGCATACAATTTTTTTATATCACATGAAAAGACGAACCAGACAACAATAAGAAGGCATAGAATCAGACATAAAACCTGATGCAGTAGTTTGTGCAATAAATATTCTACACAGTGCGTGCATTATTGCCCTATTCAAGCCATAGGCGTATCAACGTCAACATTGTGGAAACCGTCATAAACAAACATTATTTGTTAAAACAGTTGGTAAAATATTTGTTACGATATAAAAATCAATTCACCTTACTGTTTGCTAGAAATAGGTTTTTGTAAAGATGATAAGCTTATAAATAATATTAGCATTTTAATTTTTCAATTATTGTAAAATATTATAGTAAACGAAGTGCATATAGTTATTTTCAACTCATGAACTTGTGCACTGACAATGGGAAAATTTGTATCTTTAAATTCAGACGAAAAATTTCAGAAAAATATTTTCAGATTAGTATTTTTTGAAAAAAAAAACATCTGAAACAGCTAGTCGAAGTCATCTCGGAAGCTGTCAGAGATATTAAAAAATTAAAAATTAGAAAAATGGCTTTATTTGTGAAAATTTTGAAAGATGTCATTTAGAAAAGTTGATCAGTTTCATTCCAGACCAATGTCTGAAGTAGATATTTCATAATCTTTAATGTTTTCCTATTTCTGCTTTTTTTTATCCTGAATAATCTACTTTTTACTTTGAAAATAGTCAAAATATATTTTATAATTGTATATGGATCTTATAAAACGATAGTTTCGTTTATTTTCCTGTTAAAAGGCTTTAAAAAAATATTAATTTTTTGGTAAAAAGAAAAATTTCAAATGAGGTGCATATCATATTTCATTTAAATATTATTCAATATATTAGTGACCTACTAATTCACGAAAAATTGCCAAAATGCTTCAGAAAATACTTGGAAATCAAACTAGAGTAATTAAAACATGTTTTATTTTTTATTGTGATGAGTAACTGGTTTTAGTATTCTATGCGTTGTTTTATTCCGTTGTTTACATTAGTATGCTATATTCTCAATATATACGAGGTGCGTAAATTAGGTACTGGGCCTGGCAACGTAGTGCCCGATCTAGCAACACTGCGGAGACGTGACTTGGAGGGGCGGTAGGTTAACAGGTAATGCACCTTCAGTACAAGTTTGAACTTGTTAGAGTCATTTGTTTGTTCATTATGACTCTTTTCGTAAATCGTTTTTTTTTTAGTGCGTTTTAAAAATAAGTGATTAATTTTGAGCAACGATGTGCTATCAGTTTTTGTTTCAGACTTGGACACAGCGCAACGGATAGTTTTACAAAACTTCACACGCCTACGGAGACAGTGTTTTTTTCAAGAGCCAAGGTTTTTCGGTAGTTTAAGGCATTCTCAGAAGAAAAAGTGTCTATTGAAAATGAACCTTGAAGATGATGGCTTTT
Source organism: Aromia moschata (assembly GCA_029963805.1). NCBI lineage: Eukaryota > Metazoa > Arthropoda > Insecta > Coleoptera > Cerambycidae > Aromia > Aromia moschata. Next base: position 32,933 of record JAPWTK010000068.1, read on the forward strand.
TTGATAGCCAGGGAATTGTCCACAAAGAGTTTGTGCCTTCAGGCCAAACAATAAATTAACAGTTTTACAGACAGGTTCTTGAAAACCTTTGAAAAAGTTTAAAATCGAAATTTCGTAAAGTATGACGATTCTTTTTTTCGATTTTTTTTTATTTCTTTATTTTTTTTTTTGTACTTTCGATTAATTTTTAATTCATAATGGGCGTCGACCAGGAACTGGCCCAAAAAACGGCCCAAAGGTGAAAAAACGTGGTTTTAGCGTATTTCCTCATCCTGTGAGATAGTAAATGGCAAGCGAATAATATATTCCAAGGTTTTTGGGATCGCTGATTACGAATCTAACGTCAGATTTTCAAAAAACAAAATGGCGGATTCAGTATGGTACGCACTTTTAAAAAATGGCTAAATTTTGAAATTTAAAAAATACCATCGTATTCTACGGGAAATTTTCTACGTTAGATTCGTAATCTGCGACCCCAAAAACCTTGGAATATATTATTCACTTGCTATTTAATATCTCACAGGATGAGAAAATACGCTAAAACGTTTTTTCACTTTTGGGCCGTTTTTTGGGCCAGTTCCTGGTCGACGCCCATTATGAATTAAAAATTAATCGAAAGTACAAAAAAAAAGAGAAACAAAAAAAAATCGTGTAATACTTTTTTGAAATTTCGATTTTAAACTTTCAATCCTCAAAATAAGGGTGAAAACTACCCCCAATAATTTTGAAAATATTTTTATCGTATTCTACGCAAAAAAAAACACATCGAAAACCATTGCAACCTTCTTTTTTAATCTCGTTCATTTTTTTATTGAGAAAGATTGAAATTTAAGAGTCGAAACGAAAATTTGTATTTTCTCACCCTCACCATCGCTCTCCTTGTTGCTCAAAAAATCTAAAATTTTAGGGAAGTTAGTTTTTTTTAGTACTATTATTAGGAAGTACTATCGATTGTGATAAGTTTCAAACAGTATTTTTTTTTTGACCTCACTTAGTTGGCGTGAAATGCCCCATATATATGCAGGTCTAGTACGAAATTCTGCATAACATTTCCTAATAACTGAGATGGTTTGGACTGTCTTTTTTTAGAGATTTAATTTATTAATATTATTATTTAAAACAACCCTAACGTTTTATAAAATTAATTTGCACCTAAATTTAAAGATTTGCCCATGCAAATTTTTGGGAAACGTTGTACATAACATTAAAATAAAAACTAACAAAAAAAAAATTGTTACAAGTTAGGCATGGCATGCCTTTGACTTAAACTATTTTATATTTGGAAACCTGTTGCATAATATTTAACCCCACTCCGCAACTCCGTACCTACGCTCATGGGTGCCCGAGATAAAAACAAATTCCTTTTGCCACCTCTGTGGAATGACATCATGTTCGGTGCCCAGAAATGGTTTCTTCTAAACGAGCGTTAATTATTAATAAATAGAAACAATTTACATTGCAGGTTCCGCGAAAATGTGCCAGTAAAATCACGTGATGTTCGCTCCGAATGTAATTATTATTATTATTACCGCAAACCGAACACAACCGAACACGTTTAATTGAATCTGTTTTGCAAACGATCGCTGGCAATTTAATATTATAGAAACCTTTTTAAAGCGCATTATTAACGGTTTGACGGTGTCTATTGCTTAATTGGAATATACATATATACAATGGATCGCTTAATAGGTATAGGAATTAATAGAATAATTAATAGAATCGTAAAAAGTCCATGTGGAAATATCATCAAAAGCGGTTCAATGAAGAAAGTCTAGGGACCTTTTACTTGCACTACTTTATTCACAGAATAATAAATTCTGCAAATAGGCCATTCCGAGTTCACGAATGCTACAGTGACCAGTACCTAAAGACACTTTTAAAAATCTCAAAGGTACTATCCGAGTGAAAAGGCCACAAAAAAAATGCAGTCGCACCACAATTACAGGGTGCATAAGCTTCCCCAGTTCGAGAAATGTAGTTTCCAGGAGTTGAGGCATTCATCCTCACCAGATCTAGCACTTAGTGATTTATGTATGTACGGTGTTCCAATATTTTCTTCAATTTTATTGACAATGCGTTGCTGAAGGTCTTCCATATCGCCACCGGAGTTCCAAAATTTGAATTTTTTAGATAAGGTCAGAAATAAATATCACAAGGTGTCTAATCGCAAGACCTAGGGGAGAATATGGTCTGCGTGTTCAAATCAATTATGCGATATTCGAAAAATTCGCTTATATAATTAACTGTTTCCCTAGTAATATGAGCACGAGCTCCATTTTGTTGAATATAATCTTCTTGCAATTCGTCGTCATCATTTGTACAAAAGGTGTTGGGAATTCTAAATCTCTCTGCATTCAGTTGATTTAAAAAAATCCAACATGCTCACAGCTGCCCACACTCCAATTTTTTGTGGGTGTAGTTTCAATATAGAAGTGGACGTTGTGAGGGTTGTTTGCACTCCAAAGTCTCTCAAAAAATATTCTGTGAGTTAACATAGCCCGAAAGATGGAACCAAGCCTCATAAAATCAAGCTTTTTCGAAGACAGCATCGTTAAAATATTAATAAACCATTGACAGAGCTATAGTCATAGAGATTGCAAACCATATGGATTGAGCTGCAAATCATTCAGAGTTCCAGTCCCATTATTATTAATTATTAAACCCAAATAGAACGATATAATAGTAAAACAAAAAACTCAAAAAACCAAACCTTCAAACAAATATCTGCCACAGCAGAAAATTTTGCAAACGGCTTGCTTTTATGACATTTTTGGTTCAACTTTAGAAATTTTTCATGTCTAGGAGATTTTTTTCCGAAATAGTTCAGTTAGTCAGATAGATACTCTGAAGATTTCTTTTCAATATGAGTCCAAGAACTTTGAAAAAGATTTAATATTTTCGGAGTTATTCACGATTTTTTGAAAACATGTAATTTTACTTTTTTTAGCGATATATTTTCACACAGTTGAAATATTATCACTCTCATTATCACCTTGAACTTGGGCTTATTAGACGCAGAATTTCACAAGCTGTAATCCCATCAGAAGTTAAAAAAAATCAACACCATAGTCCAAAAATGATCAGAATTTAAGCCATTTTCAAACAGTAAGTGTACAAAACCTTTCATTGCTGATTCGACATTTCGAAGGCTTCTTTGTCAGATTCTTTTTTCGGTTGTACAATTTATTTTTTGTGGCCGTTCAATTCATTTTTCCATTACATGGAAAACTAGATCGAACACGAACGCGTCCATTTGAAGTTACCTGGCAATTAATAGGTCTTTTCACGGTTTATTTAGAATTATCTATGGAGAACGCGGAATCGTGGTGTTGCGGTGATGAAAAAAAAAACAAACTAGAAACTATTATGAAGGCCACATTTATTGTATACCTCAATGAGGAACATACAAATATTCTTCGTCGTCCGTCATTTGATATCGATTCAATTTAAATTATATGTACATTTTTACACACACGATAAAAACAGACTTCGTTAGAAACAACATTTTAGAGGAAGTTCTCTAAACTGTCTTAAATATGGATACAGTGTAACTCATTTACAACCACGACACTCTTTTAAAATATTTCTTTATCGTTCGATTGTCACCTATATATTTTTTGAAATATACGAATAAGAAGTTTTGTCCTGATTTTTTAATATTCTATATAAAAAGATTTAATATTTTCCTAACTAAATTTGGTACACACCGAATGTAAAGAGTCTTGAATTAAGTCTCTCTGTATAAAAATCGTTAATATTATTTCTGAATCGTCATTAAAAAACTCTAAGTAGTTTTAGTACGTAAAATGTGTTACTCTTTCCTATAGTAGGTATTCGTTTTGTTTAATGCAGGGTGAAAATCGGACATGTGGGGTGAAACGAAATAATCCAGTGAAAAACGTATCATCACGAGTCGTATATATGAACCCACAAGTGTTTTCAATACTAAAAAACTTAGGAACAACAGTGTTCGCCTCTACCCGAGGTATAGTATTTCCCATCTCAGTTGAAAATATTATAATTTAGAATAATTACACTGTTCTGCATGAAAATTCTCCCCGCCAAACTAATGTGTTATTTTGATAATTTCTACCTATGTAACCCTTACAATGACCTGTATATTGTTGTATCACGTAGCAAAATCTAGAGAACATCAACAACATGACTCTTCGCATACAAGTCTGAAGGCAATTTTCTTGTTTAATGGAAACGAACAATTAACCATCTGTTCCCGTGGCTTATGCTGTAAATATGAAAGAAACTACGAGAACATGCGTATATTAATGGAATATCTGTGTCGTTCTAAAAGTTGTTGCACTACTTACTGGACTGCAGAGTGGCTACACCAAATATTGTTGTTTTTTATGCGTATAGGATAGCAGAGCCAGAAACCAACATTATGTCGTTAAAGAAATGGCCGTTACGGGAAAGCATCGTGCCCGGTCTGAAAAACGTCCTTAATGAACCCTTACTAGAGCAGCAGAAAATGTATTTACCTCCTCTGCAAATAAAACTAGGGCTTATAACAAATACTGTTAAAGCCTTAAATACAGAGAAGGAAATGCTTTTCTTTATTTGAGACGGAAATTCGCGTGTATGAGTGAGGCAAAGCTTAAAGAAGGAATGCTCGTTGGGCCGCAAATAAGAGGACTTTTTTAAAGACGAAAATTTTGAAACTACACTTTGAGCAAACAATAGAGCGTGGATTGCCGTGGTAACAAGAAATCGGAGAATTACAAAGATCTAGTTGAAGTTATCCAATCTTACAAGACTTTAGGTTGCAACATGTCATTTAAGCTGCATTTTCTTCACTCCCATTTGGAATTATTCCCTGACAACTTTTTTGAAAAACTTCGACCAAAAAAAATAATCTAAAAATTTAATAAATGCACTCTTAAAAAATACACCTGCAAAATTTTAGAACGATTCCTTCTCCAAAAAAAAAAAACGTTTTTTTTTTTTTTTTCATTGTCAAGGTAGAAAGACCCCTTAAATTGGTGTGCAAAATTTATTATATTTTCTCTATTTTCAATAGATCAATCGTTTTTAAGGTGGACACTTTTTACCCACCCTCGGTAATACCTGGAACTTGAAAAGAACGCGCGCGCCTATGCATAGCACGCGTCGAGGTCGGTGCAGAGATAAGAAAATTCGACGCTCTTGTTTTTTACATCCTTTCAAAGTGAGACTGAAAATATTATACCACCCTGCGTCGCCCCACTTACCCCGCCGCTGTACTTCCACTCCCTGATGGTGTCGTCGACGCGATCGTCCTCCGCGTCCACGCCGTTTATGGTGATCCGCACCGGCTTCGCCTGGTGGTCATAGTACCTGGACGCGAACGCCGAACGGGAGAAGGAAGCGTAACCCGACATCACAAATCACAACGTCTTCGCCGGAAGCCGAAACCCGATCGAGAGAGGTGCAGGTGCCGTGGCGCGCGCGGCCGGCCAACTCGAGAGCGCCGAAAGCGAAAATGAAACCCAAATCGCGCTAGTTGTTGTTGCCTCGACTAGTTTTTACACCTACATTTCTCTACGGTTTAACAAAAGGCGACCGCCGCACTTCTTTGTGGCGTTAGAGCTCCAGGAGTCGGCTCTACGTGACGTCGACGCGTTTGTGGGCCAACGTCTCCACGTACACGGCCGGCGAGTCCGAACGGGTGGCGAGTATCGGGTGGCGCCGCCCCGTAGCCGGAAGATCATTCGTCATAATAAAAGATGTGCGATAGATGATAGATGATAGATATTGATAGGCCAGTCAATAGAGCTTTTTGACATGACACGATTGATACCTGAAATCCGACTACGGGATCCTTTTATGTTCAGCCCTAGATGAAAACGTGTATGAATTGGACTAGGAAATAGTTGCACTTTTTTTTTAATAACAAATTAGTGAAAAAAAAATTGAATTTTTTCAGTTTTTTGCTTATAGAAGAAAAGCTATTGAAGCAATCACATCGCATCCAATAGGAAAGTTGGATAATTCAAAAACCTTAAAAATGAAAAAAAAAATCAAGTCAATGGGTACATTTTTCGCTGAGAAAACTCGGAAAAAACGCAAAAAATTACCTTTTCTTAATAAATTCGTAATTCGAGTATTTTTGCATTAGAAGAGTCAATCTTGTGGGAAAATGTATGTAATATCACGAAGAATGAGTGTGCAAAAACTGGATTACGTCCGATGAATAGTTTTTGCACAATAGTCTAATAAAGTTTTTAACATCGTATTTTGAATATTCCATAACACGTCGAGCGATAGATTAAATAACATTTTCTCGACGGATTCGGAAACTACAGAATGTAAACTACAATTCGTCCATTTACTTTGTTTCATTTAAATGCCATTAAATGGGTGTAAAATGCCTCTAAACCCCGCGCGAAATTTGCTGGTCGTTGCCGCCGCTTCCCCTCGCTCCCACGACAACTATACCTCACTCGGCTGTCAGCGCGCCGCCGAACATTTTGCGCGGTGTTCAGAGGCGTTTTACACCAATTTAATGGCATTTAAATGAAACTTGTCAGTGTTTTGCAAAATTAAAAAAACATATACGACCTTTTTGATCCGTCAACTTTGATGAGCTTTTTTTTTAATAGCTCGATATTATTTCGGTATTAGCTCAAACAAATGCCTATCGAGTGTCTAATTTCGTTCCGTCCAAAGACCAACGTTCGTATTCGAGGTTACCCGCTTTTTACACACCTGCGTGAAAACAGGACTGTCTAAAATATGTATTTTTTTTTATTAGTTAGTGGAGGGTGAAAGAACAAATAACATTAGTGCAAAGAGGGGTTAGTAAATGATTTTAAGTAGGTACACTAAGTGCTTAAAAAGAGGATGAACTTCTTTTATCTTAAACCTAGTTGCTTGAATAAAAACCAAATAAACATTTATAGTGCATAAAATCTTTTGAAAGTTTAGCCAACCACGATTTCTAACGTTTTATTACCCAGTATTTTTTGCAATCTAGGTAATCTTTTTGTGGACGCTATAATTCTTAAATGCTTTAAAATATATTATAATTGAAATATGACAAGGTAACCGGTAAAAATATTTGTCAAAAGGATACATTGAATAGAATATCCTGGTGAAAATGTATCGATTCAAAATTTGATAATTATAACTTGAATTTTGAATTTAAAATTTTATATGGACACAATAGGCAATATTGTACATTTCTTTGCTTCCTTCTCCTCTCCCAGTAAAGGGGGTAGGTAAATGAGATAAAACGCACAACAAAATTTGGAATCAGTAAAACCAAAGTTTACAGAATAAATAATTAATAAAATAACAGAATAAAGATTATTTATTCTGTAAACTTTGGTAAAACAATTACGAAAGTTATGAGGTAAATGACATAATTTATTTGTTTCGGTCAAATTCCAAATGATTTTGGGTTTGAAACATGAACGACATAATTGCATATAGCAATATTAAAAAATGAAAAAAATATTACATCAAATATCCAGTTAACCCAGCTTTAGATAATGGGAAATATCGAACAGATGGTATGTACAAAGATAAGCCTAAATACAAACACAGGTTGATCGATTAGGCGAACTTTTGCTTACGACATATTTCAGCTTTAGCACAAATCATTATTTGTGCTAAAAAACATGTATTTGTATAAAAGTGGAAAAAAAACAACAAAAATACATATCTGGTAGTGAAACTTCATTTTAATTCGTTTTCTTGAAAATAAAAAGTTTACTGTTGTATTCTCTTATGAAATGTAAATATATACATATGTAGACAACACAATGAAAAAAAATGAAAATGGTCAGTTAACTGTGTGAGATTAATAATACCAAAGTGAACAAAATACGATTAAGTATTGCTTTATTACTATTTTTTATCGAATTTTTCTATTTTTCTTAACTATATAACTTAATCTATAATTTATTTTTATATGAAAAACGAAAAATTGTTCGTGAAGTAGAAAGCAAAATACTTCATATTTTATGTAGCTATATGGAGGAGGGTTTTTTTATTTGAAAATAAAATATCAAAACTTAATAGAATGTATGGATTTTTCTATAACCTTAAGGACTAATCGTGGTACAATAAATCAAGGGTTGAAAAACACATTAATGTCAAATGATGTGCGAAATCCATATGAAATGCGAATAAAAAGTGCGTACATACATATTTTCCGAAGGAAATGCCTTTAAAGGTTGGAAAATCTTCCATTTATAGAAATATGAGTACAAGCGGAAACTGAATAAAGCCCCAGAAACTTTGCGTAAAAGAAAAAGTACATAAAATATCTGAAGATTAATATACCGGGTGAAAAAGTTTATCTGTATACAGTAGCAAGCCCTAGATAAAAAGTTTGTTCTTTCAAAAGGTTTTAAATAGGATATGATTTTCTAACTCAACTCAGCTCTATTTTCCGAGATTTTTCTCTTTGGCCTCAATATAAACTTGAAAAATCTTTCGCCTTGGAAAAAAAATTCTCTAGTTAAGCAAGGTTCCTTGACTGTTTTTAATGTTCTGTCAAAACTAAAACTCTCTTTATATTAAATGATCTACACTTGGCCCTCGGAATGTTTTGCCGTGAACTTCAGTTTCGATGATCGGTTGTATCGACGTCGTTCTACAAAAAAAAAATGTCACGTGCAGTCGCAACTTAATTACCTACATCCTATACGCCTAACGAGGCGTTTCGCTAATTGAAATATTATGCCTGATCGGTGGCATCTAATTAACTTCCTTTTCTCGATTGCCGATGATTTTCCAGAGAAACGACACGACTCAATTACCGTTAGCGTGAAAACGACTAAAAATAGACAAAAACCGCAACGGATACTCAAAACTCAAACAGACCAAATTCTGAACTGAAGATAACACAAGCCGACAAGATTTTACTCAGAAACCAGAACTATATTTTTCCAAAGGTTTTTGATGCGCTGAATCCGAATCCGAGGTCTAAATCCTCAATTCTGGTTTTCGAGATACTAACCTAAAAGTGCAAAAAAAGATTTTGGCCTAAATTTGAGATTATGTAGCATCGCATTTTGGTATTTTTTAAAAAACTATGAACAAAATTTTAAAGCACATGCCTTGCCCTTTTAAATGACGTCGAGTTTACTCAAATATCTTTTTTTTTGCTGCGATATCGAATTTTGAAATTTTTAAGTTTGTGAATTTCTCTATAATTAAAAACCTACATATGTACCTATTAAGGATCACGTGTACATCAAACAGTCGATTGGTTTTTTGATTAAAAAACACTGTTTGAAATTCAATAACAGGTTAATGTTTTCTTATGTAAAAAGACTTGCTCGTTGAGAATCCAAGGTCAGATTTTTCATAAAATTTTTCGAGGAAAATTTTGGAAACTTCGGTGAGTGACAGTTGGGTAGTGTTACTTGTCAGAATTAACCAAATCAGAAACGTTACAGTATAGAAAGAATTTTGACACTTTTCTGGATCAGTATCGCCGAGAAACACGTTTGATGCTTACCTAGAAGCGCCAGAAAAACATGAAACAAACCTATTACCATCTTACGGGCACAAAAAAGGAATTGAACTGAATGACATTGCAGAAAAATCGACTATAAATAGTCCACGATACGCTATACCAAGATCGATAGCGAAAATGCCGCTAATTTCTTGGGTAGCTCATGAAACTACTTAAAATTCAACCGGATAAATTCAATATTAGATAGCTATACATACTTCATTCGAGACTAATGAACTCAAAAAAAAAACGAGTAAATAAACTTGGTTCTCACACGCACACAAGTATTTATTTATTTAAAGATATTTGTAGATACTAAATAAGTATACTTTTATGGGGGAAAGCAACTATTTTTGGTATTTCGTGATTTACCCAAACTAGGGGGTGAAACGCTGTAATATTCTGGACTTCAAAAATAGAACAGTTAAATCTTACAGACTAGAAAGAACCCACTTCAATATTTTCATTCACAATTAAGGTCATATGGCATCATTTCTCATGACGGCATTGTATATACCTTCTGATGAGAGGGCACATAATTAGAAAGAGACATAATACAGGCTAACTTTATAATCCCCACTTATTTTCCATCTCTTTGATGAACCACCTGTGAAGACAGTTCGATTTGTTGAATTCATTAAACATTCGTTTGATGTGACACAACTGATTTGCCTGATAAAAGAAACCTCCCTCATGGAAGAGGAAGCATCAGATCTGATGAATTTGTAAACCCACTGAATAGATAATACATTTTAAATTGTCTTGCATGTTTTTCTAAAAACTTTCTTCAGAAAAAAAATTCTTCAGAGAAGCAGTTTCCAGTGTTCCAACATCTAACAAAAACGCCAACCCAAAAAGAGAGTTGGATTTGATTTCCATTAGAGTTGGATATTTTGAGACAGCTGTAACATCAACTCCAACAGTGATAACAACAGACAAAATACATTTTCAGGCCGTAACAAATAAACTATTCATGTTAACGCTTTGAGCGCATGGAGACTTTTAATCAGTTGGTCAAAACGATTTGTGGTTTTGTTTTGTAAATGGTAGTTTTTAGACACCCCCACAATAAATAATCTAGTCTGGTGACCTCGCTGGTCATATCCAACATTCTGGAAATTATTGGTCAAGGTCAACGTCAAAAATTCAGCCAATATCACGGAGGGGAAAACTGTTCTTTCTAGTTCCTTTTTACTTTCTATCCAATTATCGACCTCTGAGCAGCCGCCACTGTCCGACATCAGCCCGAACCACCACCCATTGACATTTCGATACACCAATGTCGCCGCCAACCAAAGGCCGAGGTTTTCGCCTAAAATTATTCCAAAGTTGGGCACGCCTGTCATACGACGAGTTATGAAACGGACATGAATCATAGCAACGAAAAAAAATGTATACGCATCGATCGCTGGGCCGTCGAGGAACGAAGAGCTGGAGGCAAGGCTGCTGCGGCACCACGGCTGGGGATTACGTGACAGAAGCAGGGGACCCACCTAGAGTTCGAATTTATTAGAGGACCAACTATAGTTTGCACGACAGGGCCGTACTTTGGCTTGATTACGTCGTTGTCAAACGTGGTGGCATTATGGCATTCTATACAGTTTGTGTAAAGCCACAGCCGCCTTGAGAACAAGCCACGCTATAAGAAAATGGCAACGCCGAATGTAGTCCGACAGTCAACATAAAACATGGCGGCGTTATATGTGTTTATGTAAAAAATTGTCTGTTTATTCGTGTTAAATAGAGTTTTTTAAACGTGATTTTCAATTTCACGTTTTTTAAACGTGAAATTACTTTACGATTGTAAATTGAAATGTAGTATCTGTAGATAGTGCAGTGTATTGATAATTCGATATACAATCGATTTTTTGCGTGTTCTCCGTGTTTTATTTCATTCGTAAACAAACATGTCAAAACGGATTAATGCAGAAATGGCTCAAAGCTATTCCCAGAAAAGAATGGACACCGTCAAAACATTCTGTAGTATGTGAGTTGCATTTTGATCCCGATGAAGTTACCAAATTTGATAAACATCTTTTACCAGATGGGAAAATTAATACGACTGCCTGTAAACCAGGATTAAATAAAGATGCCATTCCATCTATTTTTCCAAATTTACGTAAATATATGTCCAATGAAAAGTCGAAAATAGTTCGAAAAGATCCAGAATGTAGACGTCAGACCCAAATTCAACAACATAAAATTTTAATTGAGAATTTTGAAAAGTCAGATGTAATTGAAACTTACCAGAATTTTGTCACTTGTTTTTCAGAGAAAGTAAATATTTCCGAAAGTTGGAGTGTAAAAATTTTAACATCCGAAGTATTTTTTATACATTAAATTTTGGCATTCAAATAGCAAATATCGAAAATCAGATATCAATTAATAATGACCTCGCATAAATACTGCGAAGCATGCATAGATTAATAAATTATTAGGTATGACTATTGAAATATTTCTATATATGATGTAATAAAAAAAATACATTCACGTTTTTTGTAATCACATAAGTGGACGAACAAAGATTAATCCGAACTATGCTTTGAAGTGCAAACATGTGAAATATGTGATAACCAGCTTTATATAGAACTACAAGGATATTTTC